>CM061142.1:803194816-803210808 GCA_030789695.1 Scilla litardierei | reverse complement strand
GCAAGTGTCGATTTCGAAGTGCTGTATACATCTAGGAGAAACCATCTGAGTTGGCAGCTCGATGTGAAGTTTCATTGGCGGGCAAAGTCCTTCATTTCTGCTGTGACTAAGAATGAAATTGTAAGCGATATAGAAAAGACGCAAGCCATTATCTATATTCGTCGCCATGTGGACAAGACCCTAAAGGCTGAATACATTACGGTCGAAGATCCATTTAAGCTGTGGACTGCCCTTGAAGGTAGGTATAAACATCAGAAAGATGTTATACTACCAAGGGTACGATATGAGTGGGAGAACATGAGACTATAGGACTTTAAGTCCATAGCTGAGTACAACTCAGCTCTTTTTAGCATCACCTCATGCCTGAACTTGTGTGGTGAAAAAGTCTCAGAAGATCGCATGCTGGAAAAGACGTACACGTCTTTCCATGAGAAAGATGCAATACTAATTCAGCAATACCGTGAATGAAAGTTCACCAAGTATTCTGAGCTGCTGTCATGTTTACTCATGGCTGAACAAAATAGAGAGCTTCTCCTCGCCACTCACAACATGCGCCCTCTGGCACTGCCCCCTCCCAGAAGCGCACAATGCATCTTCTTTTAGAAAGAAGAGAGACAATTAACGAAAAGAAAGACCACAGAAAGGGAGACAGAACAAAAGGGCCAGGGGCCAAGTCCATTAACAAAGAAATGAAGAAAGGCGGAAGTTCACTTGACGCAAAAATGACAATAATAAAAATGATGCACCCCACCCAATAGGGAATGTGAAGACATGTGCTATAGCTGTGGCATGAAAGGCTATTGGTTTAGAGTGTGCCGAACTCCGCAGTATCTCCAGGAACTGTATAAAGAAAATAAGAAAAAGAAAGCTGAAATAAACCTGGTGATCACAAATGCTCCAGTCAAGTTTACAGCTGCCGACTTCGAAACAGATGACCTGCTTGATTAGCCTCTATTTTTATCTTAGCAATTTATTTCGAGAACAATTTATGTTATGAGAGCATTTGAATTAATTTGTTTTGAAGGAAAATATTTTTCTGAAAATGTGCTTATATGATTCATCTTTTAATAAGATGAACTGCTCTCATGACTGATTAGTAGACAATAAACACATACGATCTTTCAATACAAAGCATAATACCAGGGCCATACTGAAGGTTCTGAGAACAAAACATTGTTGCTCCAAAAATGATACAGAAATAAAAACAAAGGATGCATTATTCTCTCCGAATTCCAGTAAAAACTTTTCAGTTTCAAGGACTTCCGTTTAAACAGTTTCCATTTGGAAACAACAAATGTAAATGAACAAGAATTACTGTATGTAACGTCTCAAGAAAAAGGAGTAAAATCCATACTTGAACGTTTTGAGAGCCTTTCAGGCCTCTACCATATACAGATTCAGAGAGAGGAAACGAATTTAACGGAGCACATGAAGTGCCTGACATCAGCCAAGTTTTTACTTTGGCATGATAGACTTGGCCATCCTGGATCAGTGATGATGCACCACATCTTATCCTATGGGTATGACTTGAGGAACTAGAAGATTTTTCAGAAGGGAAAATTTCCTCGCATCCCTTACTATAACAGAAAACAAATTACAAGGCCATCTCTATTAAAATCTGACAAAAGAATCTCTACGCTTCCTCAAAAAGAATATAAGGTGATAGATGTGGACAAATCCACACCCCTAGTGGGCTATTTCGGTACTTTATTGTACTGATAATTGCATCCTCAAAATATTCGTATGTATGTCTACTATCGACCTGCAACCTAGCTTTTTCAAAGCTATTGGCACAAATAATAATGTTGCGGGCACATTTTTCCAGACAATAAAATAAAGAAAATAAGTCTGGTTAATGTTGGGGATTTTTCCTCCCGGCTATTTCAAAAAGTATTGCCAAGCAACGCGAATAGAAAATAAACATCCAGTGCCGCATATTCATACCCAAAATGGGTTGGCAGAGTCACTGATAAAAAAGACTCTAATGGATTGCACGTCCATTGTTAATCCCGGTTGCTAGTGGATGCATGGGGACATGCATTTTTGCATGCTGCATCGAAAATGAAAATAAGACCATCTGGAGGTCAGAGTCTATCTCCAATTCAACTTGCATATGGAATGCCACCGAGCATTTCTTGTTGGATATTGGACTCCCCGGATTTGGTTTTGGATGATGAACAAACATAAATATATCGTGAACTAACACTTTATGAGCGCAGTTATGGAGATTGTCGCCAAATTCATATGAATATCAATTACGACGACTCAAGACTTCTCAAAGCGCGTGATCGTATGCCTAAAGCTTCGTTGAAGCTTATGGACCAATTTAGAAGTCATGAAGATTCGATTGAAGCTATTGAAGACGGTATCGTCAAGTTTTATTTATAGTCTTTAAGCTTCTTTCGTAGAATGTTAAGCCTTGAGTAGGTCTTACGGTTTAAATCTTCATAACGCTCATATCTTAGCTCTAAGATCTTAGTTGAAGTCCATACAATCTTTCCCGAAGCATCGCGCTTCGATTCGGGACTTCTTGTGCATGTTAGTTGGTTCAAGAAGAAGAACTGACCGACTAGATGGTGATCTAGTCGGTCAGCAAAGCTTCTTAGACCGACTAGTTTCAGTCAGTCATTTCCAAGCTCTTTACTGTCTACAGTTAGTCGGTCTACGTTGACTCACCGACCGACTAGTTTGTGAACTAGTCGGTCAGTGATGCTACTGTGACCGACTAGTTGAGCTTTCCCTGTACAAGCAATTTTGACCCTGAGCTACTATTTATCTTTAGTCGGTCTGTGTTCATTTATTGACCGACTAGTTGATGAACTAGTCGGTCAACTTTCCTTATTGGACCGACTAGTTGAGTTTTACTGTACATGCCAATTTTCACTTGACTTACTGTTTATCGTTAGTCGGTCTATGCTCATTTGGCGACCGACTAGTTGATGAACTAGTCGGTCAACATTTGTTCTTGGACCGACTAAGTCAATTTGTGCTCAGACTTCAGTTTTATCTGTTAGTCGGTCTCAGTTGAGTAACCGACAGACTAGTTGTGAAACTAGTCGGTCAGCTACTCTTCTTGGACCGACTAGTTCCTTTTGTCTGTGCTTCAACCTTTTAGCTGTTCTTCTATTAGTCGGTATATGTTAATTGACCGACCGACTAGTTGATGAACTAGTCGGTCGGTGGTTGTTCTTTGACCGACTAGTTAGGTTTAGAAAAGAGCCGTTGGAGCATTTAATGACTCGAATTTCTTTCTCTCTCTCCTCTAACCTATATATACTTGATGGGCTGCATTCATTGCAGTCAAGGCTGATATTATTGCAAGTTTAGAGATCAAGAGAAATCATTCCAAGCTCATTCAAAGCTCTTTCATTCCATTCAATAATCTCTCCACACTCTTACTTCCCAAGAGAGATTCATTGAGTGTGAAGCCTTCCAAGCCAAGTGCTTGATTCTAGATCCCCAACATCCCCATAGCTCTCCATCGCTGATCTACATCTTGGAGCTAGGGTTTGGTGCCACTTCTTCTTCCTCAAAATTATCATTGCCCTAATTCGTAAGCATTACTCAAGGCATAGGTATTTTGTCGGTAAGAAGTTTCTATTTCATTTACTTTCATATTGTAAGTTTCACTCTCAGTTGTGAGAGTGTGGTTGTGATCCCGGGTTGTGAGAGTCACAAATTACTTTGTGTATGATTTGACTTGTGAAGGTTCTTCACAAGTATTTCATAGTGGAAATCTTGAGTTAGGGTTTCTAACTCGAGTATCCGGAGGGGATCCTGGTGATTGGGACGTAGGATCACCGGGAACAAGTCGGGGAGACTTGGGTGGATCCGAACCCAGTAATATCGTTGTTTGCGATTGTTTCTTTGTTGTCTAACATTTACATTTCCGCTTTTTCCTCATTGTTTGGTAGAGTTTGCAAGTAATTAGGAATTATACTCTTTGTTATTTTTAAAGTACTATTCACCCCCCTCTAGTACTTGTGCAGTAGCTTAGCAGGGCATTACATTTGGTATCAGAGCCAAGTCTATAGCTATGTCTGCCAACGACAACAAAGCTGTTCGTCCACCTTCCGACTACAACACCTTCAGAAACCGTGAAGGAGCATCTTCGGTGATGGAAGGACATTCCTCAACAAGGCCTCCATTCTTCAACGGTACCAACTACGGGTACTGGAAATGCCGGATGGAAACTTTCCTCTGGAGTGCATCTCTATGGAGGACCACGATGAAGGAATACATCGAGCCCGCCGAAGAAGACTTGGAGAAGTGGACTCCCGCGGAGGTCGCTGCGAAGGTAAGCAATGCCAAGGCAATGCACGCCTTGCAATGTGATTTGGAGCCCGAGGATTTCAACAAGATATGCACATGTAAGAGTTCATATCAAATATGGAACTCACTCCTCATATTACATGAAGGGACGAGTAGGGTAAGAGACTCTAAACTCGTTATAGTCAATAAAGATTACGAGATGTTTCATATGCAACAGGGTGAGAAGATGAAGGAGTATTATGCTCGCTTCGTCGACATCATAAACGAGTTAGAGGCTCTCGGCAAATCCTACACCCAAAAGGAGAAATGTTCGAAGCTTATAGAAGGACTTCCTTCTAGTTGGGAAAAGCGCACCTTCGCCATCGAGGAAGGTAACGATATGAACAAATATACCGTTGTTCAACTAATGGGTACCTTGATGTCTTATGAGGTACGCAAGGATAGCAAGGTGAAGTTGCAAGAAAAGATGAAGTCCTACCTAAAGCAAGACGAGCCAAAGAAGAAGGTTATTGCTTTCAAGGCCGCTCCATCCACATCCACATCAGCCGATGATGAAGACTCGGAAGACGAGTTGGACTTGGAGTCCATGGCACTCATGGCAAAGAAGTTCAACCGGTTCTTCCGGAAAGGTAACACAAGAACAAAGCTAAATTTGGTTCTTCTAACGCCTCCTCTCCTTTGTGTTTCAAATGCAACAAGCCAGGACACATGAAAGCGGAGTGTCCTCTAAATAAGCAAAAGGAGAAGTGGAAGGCGCCAAAATTTGACAAGTCCAAGAAGTACAAAAAGGGGTACAAAAAGGGACTTGTCGGAGCAACATTCACCGACTCCGAGGATTCCTCAAGCGGAGAGTCGGATGATGAGCAAGTGGAGTAAGCGCACATGTGCTTCATGGCACGAGAGGAAAATGAACAAGGATCTTCCTCCGATGATAGCGACAACGAAGGCGATGAGGTAACAATGGATGACCTTAGGAATGCTAATTCTCAATTGTGGTCTAAGTCTACTAAATTAGTAAATAGGTATACTAAAGTAAAAGATGACTTAGCTAGCATTCAAACCTCGCCTAAAACTATCATCACCAACAACGACACCCCTGTTGAAGGGTTGAAGAATGAGATTGTTAATCTCAAGACTCAACTTGAACATGTTAGCATTGAAGATCCAGAGGAACACAAGAGATCAGATTTGACTTCTCAAAACTCGACTTTGAGTATTGAGAACGAGAATCTTAAATCTCGTGTTTATGTGATCACATCGCAAGTATCCACTTTGGATGCTTCTATGCGTTCTCTCACCTAGAAATATGAGAACACACTTGGCCGAATTAACAAATTCAATAAGGGTAAGGACCATTTGGATAAAATCCTAAGTGACTTACTTCCGGCCAATCACCACATTGGCTTGGGGTATACGATGGGAAGTTCATCCAAATCGGCCACTACTTTTGTTAGGCCAACTTCCGGTGACTCAACGAGTGGTAGCAAACACTCTATTGGTAGTTCATCTACTAATGGTGCTTCCACCTCGTCCACACCCTCTTTCGGAAAGAAACCCACTTTGGGTGGACCTCCAAAGAAGGGTCATGCCTACATGTACACAAATACCATGCCACGTAGGAACACACGTCTTACTCCACCGGCTCACACATATGATGATTTCTATGCTACACGTTCACGGCCACGTGCACACAATGTGAGACACCTTCATGAACGTGTTCCTCCACATGCATATGTTCACCCACATCATCGTATGAATAATTATCCACATGCACCATTCCATCATGTTCCTTATGCCTATCCACGACATGGATCACGTAGAAACCAACAACGCATGCATGGACCCAATAGGACGAGGGCTCCCAAGATTTTCACTATTTGTAGCCCAAAGGACACAAGCATGGATGAAAAACAAGTGTACATGAATGCTTATTTTTCGGTTGTTGTGCATAGTGGAAATTATGTGGGGAAGTCTAAGTCCAATTGGACTTGGCTTCCAAAGGTCTAATCTTTTGGACCTAATGACCTTGGGTACCATGATATGAAATTTTCTATCTTTAGGTACTCAAGGAAAAGATAAAGAAAAGGAGCAACAAATTTAAATTTAGCTCCAAGGGGAATTGGATACTCGATAGCGGGTGTTCAAAACACATGACGGGTAACGCTCAATTGCTCTCCGGAGTGGTGCCCATTGCAAATGGGAACCGCGTCGTCTTTGGAGGCAACGAGAGCGGAACCATCATAGGTGTTGGTAAAGTGGGTAATCCTTCTAAACCCCTTATATGTGATGTTTACCTTGTCAAAGGATTAAACCACAATCTTATTTCATTAAGTCAACTTTGTGACAAAGGTTACAAAGTTAACTTTACGAAAGGAATGTGCCATATTTTAAGAAAAGATAATAATGAATTATTGTTTTCCGGCACACGCCATAAGGATATATATATCCTAGATCTTCCAAGATCACATGAACAATGTCTTATTGCCAACACAAGTGAACAACACTTATGGCATAGACGTTTTGGTCATGTGAACTTTGGAACACTTTTTAAGCTTTCCAAGTTAAATTCTATTAAAGGCTTCCATAAGCTTGTCTTTCAAAAGAAAAGCTTTTGTGACTCGTGTCAACGAGGCAAGCTTCCAAAATCTTCATTTAAACCTAAGAAAAGCATTTCCTCTAAGAGGCCACTAGAGCTATTACATCTAGATTTATTTGGGCCAACTAGAGTTGCTTCATTAGGTAATGCTAGATATGGACTTGTTATCGTTGATGACTTTTCTAGGTTTACTTGGGTATTTTCATTATGTAATAAAAATGAAGCTTTTGAAAACTTCACAATTTTTGTCAAGAAAGTACAAAATCTCATTGGAACCACCATGTCACTATTCGTAGTGATCATGGAGGGGAATTTGAGAATGAGTCTTTTGAGACATTTTGTGATGAAGTTGGTATTACACACACCTTCTCTTTCCATCGTGCACATTCTCAAAATGATGTAGTTGAGAGAAAGAATAGGACGCCAGTGGAATGTGCTCGCACTATGCTTGATGATAGCCAACTTGGCCATCAATTTTGGGCGGAAGTGATACACACCGCTTGCTATGTGTTTAATAGAATACTTTTGAGGCCCGGCACTAAACAAACTTGTTATGAATTGTTGTTTGGTAGGTTGCCTCAAGTTAAACACTTTCGTGTTTTTGGTTCAAAATGTTTTATTAAGAACACGTATGGTAGCTTGGACAAATTCGATCCAAGATCCGATGAGGGGATTTTTGTTGGATATTCTTCGCGTAGCAAAGCCTATCGGATATACAACAAACGAACCTCAACGATCGAGGAATCGCTTCATGTTTCATTTAATGAAGGATTTGTTCCAACTAGAATTACTAATGATGATGACTCTATGGATGTCTTATGTGATTCAATTGGTAATTCTGATTCTAATAATTCTATTGATTCTATTGATTCTATTGAGACTAACCCAACTAATGAAGTTGTTGAGAATGTTCCTAGTGATCAAGGTATTCCCAAACGGCTTCATACTGTTCGTGACCATCCTCATGAGCAAGTCATTGGCAATATCCATGATAGTGTCAAGACGAGATCGCAAGTGAACTACTTCGCTCATTGTGCCTTTGCCTCCTCGATAGAGTCAAAGAATGTTAATGAAGCGTGCGAAGATGGTGCTTGGATCTTAGACATGGAGGAGGAACTCATTCAATTCGAGAGGAATGAGGTTTGGGAGATTGTTCCATTGCCATCGAAGAATCACACCGTTATAGGAACAAGGTGGATCTTCAAGAACAAAACCGACGAAAACCATGTCGTCGTCCGGAACAAAGCTCGGTTAGTTGCTCAAGGCTACCGTCAAGAGGAAGGCATTGTTTTCGAAGAATCATTCGCTCCGGTAGCTAGATTAGAATCAATTAGATTATTATTGTCTTTTGCATGCCATAAAAATTTCAAATTATTTCAAATGGATGTAAAAAATGCGTTTTAAACCGGAGATGTCGTTGAGGAAGTTTATGTTTCTCAACCTTCGGGCTTTATTAATGAAAAATTTCCAAATCATGTTTTTAAACTAAAGAAAGCGCTTTACGGTTTGAGACAAGATCCTCGAGCTTGGTATGATCGCCTAAAGAACTTTCTTTTGGATTTGAATTTTAAAATGGGAGAAGCCGATTCTACACTTTTTGTTAAGCATTCGAATAATGATATAATTTTAGTTCAAATATATGTTGATGATATCATTTTCGGTGCTACTAACTTTGCTCTTTGCGAAGAGTTTTCTAATGTGATGAAGGAACAATTTGAGATGAGCCACATGGGTGAGCTCAAATATTTCTTAGGTCTCCAAATTCGCCAAATGGACGATGCAATCTTCATCCACCAAACGAAGTATACGGTGGAGTTGCTAAAGTGATTTGGAATGGAGAGTGCCTCAGTGAAAAAGACTCCAATGAGCATGACTACGCATTTTGATAAGGATACGGGCGGTAAGGATGTAGACATTCGTCTATATCGAGGTATGATAGGTAGTTTACTTTATCTTACCGCAAGTAGGCCAGATATTATGTTTGACGTATGCGTATGTGCTCGTTATCAGTCTCAACCTAAGGAGTCACACTTAGTAGCGGTAAAACGTATTTTCCGTTATTTAAGTTATACACTTGATTTTGGATTACTTTATCCAAAATCTCGCACGTATGAGTTAATCTCATATAGTGATGCCGATTATGCGGGATGCAAATCTGACAGGAAAAGTACTAGTGGCACTTGCCATTTTATAGGAAATTCTCTTATCTCTTGGTTTTCCAAGAAGCAAAATTCCGTATCACTTTCAACCACCGATGCGGAATACATTGCCGCCGGTGCCGCGTGTGCTCAAGTTCTTTGGATGAGACACACACTTAAAGACTTTGGTATAAACTGTGATACTTGCCCTATCATGGTTGACAACCAAAGTGCAATATGTCTTTCCAAGAACCCGGTACACCATTCCCGTTTGAAACACATAGATGTCCGACACCATTTCTTAGATGATCATGTTGCTAAAAAGGACATCATATTAGTGTACGTTGAAACCCAGAAGCAAATCGCCGATATTTTCACGAACCCCCTAAAGGAGGACTCATTTGTGCGGTTGCGTCGAGAATTGGGGATTATGGGTGAATCCGAGATATAGGATTCATATGTTTTTCAATAATCTTGCATGCTATTCAATTCTTTATATTTGCACATGCTAGATTAATTGAAATTTTCTGGATTTTGTTGAATTTTCGGAATTTTCGCTCGATTTGTGCGTAATCGTCAATATTTCAGATTTTCGATGATTAATGGGGTAGTGTAATGATTAATGAGAGTGTTTTGATGTTTCATCGATGTGCGATTAGGAGAGAAATCAAAATTTCAAATTCTAAATTTTTTGGACCTCTTTAGTCGGTTCATGTTCAGTGACCGACCGACTAGATTGAGATCTAGTCGGTCAGTAAATGAACACAGACCGACTAATTCTTGTCAGTAAAATTGGGTTCAGCCACTGTTTGCAACTAGTCGGTTCAAGCTCATTGACCGACCGACTCGATCGTGATCTAGTCGGTCAGTGCTTAAACTGTGACCGACTAGTTGTGCCAGGGACTGTTTGGTCTTTTGAGCTCCCGACCGACTTAAACTCGATTCAATCGACTATTTCTCATTCCAGTCGATCGAAAATCCTCTCTCTCAGCTCAAAACTCCCGACCCTTCGACTTCCCTCCTCCCTCTCCGTCGTGCCCGGCCGTTTTCCGACCTAACCCGCCGTCGCCGACCATTGTCCTCTCCTCCTAGGTGATTTCTCCTCCCTCTCCTAGATTTCTAGGGTTTGTTTTCAGCTCTAGGGTTAGGGTTTCTTGTTATTTCGATTTCTAGGGTTTTGTTTTTTAGGTTTCTTCGATTCGATCTCTTGCGTCGTGTCGTGCCTCGATTATGGCTCGTACACGTATACCGATCACTCCCTCTGGCCCTTCGCCCATGACCGTCGATTCGCCACCCTCGGACCCCCTCTCCTCCGAAACTCCGTTCGAAGCCTACCGAACCCTCTTCGTCTTCGCCCCCTCTTAAGCGTAAGAGGACGACGAAAGCGAAGCCCCGTGCTCAACCAAGAGATCAACCCAAGCCTAAGCCCAAGCCCAAGCAACTTGAGTCTCCCTCTTCTTTCCATACTCCTACCGATTCCGATACCGAGTATAGACCCGAGCCTGAGACTCATAGGGAACCCACTCCTCCTACCCATCCTGAGTCTAGCTCCCGACCTCGTACATCTACCCGTAAGCCTAAGGGAAAGGCTCCGATGCCGGTAGGCGGTGTCGATATCTCGTTGTGTCGCGAAAACCCTTTGTGTCTCGCAGCTTACAACTGTATCGAACATTGCCCACTGCTTCTGGAGCATTTCGTCCAGTTCAGTGACTTCATAGGCCTCGTCGATCTTCTTTTGTCCTCCGGTCTTCTCGATTACCTTCGATATGACCCGAAGGCGAACCCTCACCCCTACCCTCGCCTAGTAAAACTTTTCTATGCCAATAGGATCTGGGGTCAGTACGATGCGACCCACTCTGTTGAGGCGACTGGCTTGGGGACTCCTATAGTCCTCACGGCAGAAATCTTAGGAGAGATTTTGGGTATCTCTTCATCTGGCCTCCTCCTCTCTGACATTTCTGTTGATGATATCACCTCCCTTGATCAGGTCGTCCTCTCCCAGATCTTCCATCAGATTCCTCCCGCCATGATTGGCGTACCCTCCAAATCCTTCAAGCCTATCGCCTGGGTCCTGAATTTGATTCTGAAGTCGTGCTTGCTTCCCAAGTACGGCTCCTCATCTCTACCGTCCCAGCCCTTCTTGAAGTTGATATATGCTATTTTCATGGGGAGCTCGATTAACTGGGCTCGCATTATACTCAATAAGATGGACTCTTTCGAGTGTATTCGCAAGTCCACGAAGTCGGCTCATATCCCCTTCCCGTGCTTGTTGACTCTGGTATTCCGTCACTTCCGTGTCACATTGCCTCCTGACGATGAGCGTCCACTTGGTCCTCCCCTGAATGCGACGGTCGTCAAGAAGTCTCTTGCGGTGCTCCGTCACGTTTAGAGGACGACACCTTCAGCGTCTGCCTTTGCGTCTGCCTCTGCTGCTCCCTCTACCACTCTTGCCGATGTCGTTCATTCGATCCGTCGTTTGGAGTCTCGTCAGGCTCGTTCTGAGGGGATTCTCTGCCGTATCGCTCGACACCTTGATATTGAGGTCCCTCCGTCTTTTTCTGATGAGGATGAGTTGGACGAGGAGGACATTGAGGAGCTTTGTCGTGCTTCTACTCGTGCCCCCGAGGGCACTTCTGGTGCTGCTACTGTCTCCTCTGCTGGTGACCCCGAGAGTACTCCTGTTGCCACCACGCCTGCGGTGGATACTACGACTGGTGCTCCCGAGGCCACTACCATCGCTGCTCCTGAGATCGTCACTTCTGCCGTCGCTCCCGTTGACATTCCTGCTGATCCAGTTACCACCTCCGCTCCTGCAGAGCCTGCAGTTGCTTCTGATCCTCCCGCTGCCTCTTGAGCTTCTTTGAGGCCTCTCCCGATACACATTGGATGACATATCTAGTTATGAGAGATGTTGGGTAGGATAGTGAGGGTGGCTATTTTTTGGATCATTTTGATGATGTATCTTGATGTATTTTGATGATGTTGTATGTTTTGTGTCACTCTGATATCTGTGAGATATGATGCTGTATTTTGTGCCCCGATCGTTGGATCGATGTTTTGTATGTCAGTGATGTATATTTTTGATGTACTCCGGTTCATATTTATATATATATACATCGTAGTTGACATTTCATTCTATTGTGCACATTATATATGTTTTTATGTCTCTGATGTTTGATTTCGTCGCTCGACGAAAATGACTTGGTTTAATAGAAATTTCTTCTATGGTAACATAGAATTGTTTTCCATGCACTAAATTAACCAAGAATGTTGATATTGGAGAGTATATTCCATAACTCAATCCGTCAAATTGATTTGAGTTATGATGATTTCGTTTTACGATTTTCGACTATGGTTTCATTGACACGTCTTGATTTTATTTGTATTTTTCCCTTGGTGTCACTTGAACCATCGTCATATTCTTCGACTCCCGTGCTTTTTTACTTTGAAGCCATTGTTGTTGTCGTTGATCTCCTCCCGCTCTTTTTGCTAATGCCAAAGGGGGAGAGATATAATAATAACGATGTGCTAAATGATAATTTAAAGCATTATTCCAAGAATCTAATTTGATATGTTAGATTCAGGGGGAGTTAAGATATATAAATGGATTTTCAAATCCGATATTTCAATAACCAACTTTTGGTATTCGATATTTCAATAATCGATTCTCTTTTATATACTTTACTCGTCTGCTTGATGTGTATTATTATTGTTTAATTTGGAATTAACGTGTCATCAATGCAGGGGGAGTAAGTAAATTTCATTTGAATTATTATTTTTGATTATTATTTATGTTGGTTTGTCATCACCAAAAAGGGGGAGAATGTTGGATATTGGACTCCCCGGATTTGGTTTTGGATGATGAACAAACATAAATATATCGTGAACTAACACTTTGTGAGCGCAGTTATGGAGATCGTCGCCAAATTCATATGAATATCAATTACGACGTCTCAAGACTTCTCAAAGCGCGTGATCGTATGCCTAAAGCTTCGTTGAAGCTTATGGACCAATTTAGAAGTCATGAAGATTCGATTGAAGCTATTGAAGACGGTATCGTCAAGTTTTATTTATAGTCTTTAAGCTTCTTTCGTAGAATGTTAAGCCTTGAGTAGGTCTTACGGTTTAAATCTTCATAACACTCATATCTTAGCTCTAGGATCTTAGTTGAAGTCCATACAATCTTTCCCGAAGCATCGCGCTTCGATTCGGGACTTCTTGTGCATGTTAGTTGGTTCAAGAAGAAGAACTGACCGGCTAGATGGTGATCTAGTCGGTCAGCAAAGCTTCTTGGACCGACTAGTTTCAGTCAGTCATTTTCAAGCTCTTTACTATTTACAGTTAGTCGGTCTACGTTGACTCACCGACCGACTAGTTTGTGAACTAGTCGGTCAGTGATGCTACTGTGACCGACTAGTTGAGCTTTTCCTGTACATGCAATTTTGACCCTGAGCTACTGTTTATCTTTAGTCGGTCTGTGTTCATTTATCGACCGACTAGTTGATGAACTAGTCGGTCAACTTTTCTTATTGGACCGACTAGTTGAGTTTTACTGTACATGCCAATTTTCACTTGACTTACTGTTTATTGTTAGTCGGTCTATGCTCATTTGGCGACCGACTAGTTGATGAACTAGTCGGTCAACATTTGTTCTTGGACCGACTAAGTCAATTTGTGCTCAGACTTCAGTTTTATCTGTTAGTCGGTCTCAGTTGAGTAACCGACCGACTAGTTGTGAAACTAGTCGGTCAGCTACTCTTCTTGGACCGACTAGTTCCTTTTGTCTGTGCTTCAACCTTTTAGCTGTTCTTCTATTAGTCGGTATACGTTAATTGACCGACTGACTAGTTGATGAACTAGTCGGTCGGTGGTTGTTCTTTGACCGACTAGTTAGGTTCAAAAAAGAGCCGTTGGAGCATTTAATGACTCGAATTTCTTTCTCTCTCTCCTCTAACCTATATATACTTGATGGGCTGCATTCATTGCAGTCAAGGCTGATATTATTGCAAGTTTAGAGATCAAGAGAAATCATTCCAAGCTCATTCAAAGCTCTTTCATTCCATTCAATAATCTCTCCCCACTCTGACTTCCAAAGAGAGATTCATTGAGTGTGAAGCCTTCCAAGCCAAGTGCTTGATTCTAGATCCCCAACATCCCCATAGCTCTCCATCGCTGATCTACATCTTGGAGCTAGGGTTTGGTGCCACTTCTTCTTCCTCAAAATTATCATTGCCCTAATTTGTAAGCATTACTCAAGGCATAGGTATTTTGTCGGTAAGAAGTTTCTATTTCATTTACTTTCATATTGTAAGTTTCACTCTCGGTTGTGAGAGTGTGGTTGTGATCCCGGGTTGTGGGAGTCACAAATTACTTTGTGTATGATTTGACTTGTGAAGGTTCTTCACAAGTATTTAATAGTGGAAATCTTGAGTTAGGGTTTCTAACTCGAGTATCCGGAGGGGATCCGGGTGATTGGGACGTAGGATCACCGGGAACAAGTCGGGGAGACTTGGGTGGATCCGAACCCAGTAATATCGTTGTTTGCGATTGTTTCTTTGTTGTCTAACATTTACATTTCCGCATTTTCCGCATTGTTTGGTAGAGTTTGCAAGTAATTAGGAATTATAGTCCTTGTTATTTTTAAAGTACTATTCACCCCCCCTTAGTACTTGTGCAGTAGCTTAGCAGGGCATTACTTTTCTCACTTGAGAATCTTCGGTCGCGTAGTTTACATCTCCACTGCACCACCACAGAGGACAAAAATGGGTACTCAACGTCGCCTAGGTATCTATGTGGGATTTGACTCACCCTCAATTTAAAGATACATGGAACCCCAAACGTGGGACGTATTTAAGGCACATATTGAAGACTGTGATGAGACGAGTTTTTCCAAAATGGGCCCAAATATTGGAAATCTGGTGCGAAGCAAATTATAACGTTGGATACAAAAAGTTTGACCCATTATGATCCGGTAACAAAACAATATGAAGATGAGATCCTGAAGATCCTCCACATTCAGAATACTGTTCACCAATTATCAGACTCATTTACTGACAACCAGAAGATTGTCAGATCACACATCCCTACTGCAAATACTCCAGTTAGGATTGACATCCCTGAGAATGGATGTAATCCACCAGCAGCAGAAGTGGTTGCTTCTCAACAGAAAAGAGGCAGACCACCAGGCTCCAAGGATGAAAATCAAAGAACAAAGAAAATACCAGGAGACCTTGAGACAATACTATCACAGGACAATGAGCTCATGTCCACACACTCACCCCTTCCCGGAATCCACTACAGTGGAAATGCCTGGAAATACTGAAATGAAAGTAAATGTTGTACGTGCTGGGAAGGTGTTGGACAGATAGAACATAATTGTCGACAATGTAGTCACGTATCATATTGCCATATACATCGCAAAAGTGATGATATTTATAAAATATCGTTCCATACTCTATTGCTAAAATGCAAACGTATAAATTGGCCAAATATGAAACGAGAGAATAAAAGATGAGCTGGATTCACTTATGAAACGTGAAATGTTCGGACCTGAAGTTCAGACACCAAAATGTGTCAAACCTGTGGGTAAAATAAGTATTGCACACCTAAGAACAAATGAATACAAAATGGTATGCTATAAGGTACAACGTATAGCCCAAGGATATTTTCGCTGAAACTAGGGAATGCACAAATTAGAATGAGCATGACTCATAAATGATGCATCAGATTCCCTAAGTTATCAAACGCAAATACCTTACGATTTGGCAATAGGAATTTTGGATATGCTGCTATTGGATGTTGTGGCAGCATACCTTTATGGATATCTTGGTAAAGATAAATTCCACATTTCCTTAAATGCCTGAATAGACTTCGGGATTCTATTCTATTGAAGAAGAATAATAAGAATAATTAATAATGTTCAACCAAGAGAATTACTTGCCAAAGCAATGATTCCCACTAAGGGTTGCCTTTACATCTGAGCAAAG